>JAYXIM010007222.1:0-28760 GCA_037575425.1 Anastrepha fraterculus
GATGATGTTGCCTCTTAGTGTTGTTGACTTGTTAACGTCTGATGCACAATCGAAATTGAACATATCTTTCATGAATTTGATAAATGTTTCGTCATTTCTCACGTATGTGTAAATGTAACTTGACCTATTCCATTGCGATTCCATTTACCTCCTCCTCTATATCCATACAAAATATCTATCAAACAAATAAAATTAAAATTTTGTTTTGAAAATTGCAACCATTACATCAGCATTTTCTTATGACGTTGTCACGTTAAACTATCGTCAGTAAACCGATTTTACAGACAACCTCTTTTTTTCGTGTTTAATTTTCTTGCAACTTTTGGAAAATCTTCGAAAAATTTCACTCCATCAAATTTGAAGAATGTAAAATATGTAGTAAAAGAGTGAAGTATTTTGTTCCTAGCAAAAGTCTCTTCTCGACAGCAGGAAATATAATTGCACAGAAAAGAAATCACTTACCAGGCAAATATCGAGAAATTGCTTTTTTGTACCTTTGTTAAAGACGACGATTGTTTAGTTTTCAAACATAACTTAAAATACAGAATTCCCGTTCAAGAATATTAAAAAAATAAATGTCTGATTTTTATAACATAAATGTTTGCTCGATACTTCGATACTATGTTCCGATAGCAAAACGATGTAAAAGTATCGAAACCAAGATGATATCGAACGATCACTAGACAATGAGATTGACCATAAAGCGCGTTCTCATATCTGCAGACCTCGGATCTTTTTATAATTTTTACCTATACACTTTTAAGTAAATTTTTACCTATTCAAATCAAAAACGTAAAAAATTATACAAAGTCCAGCAGAAAACCCAGCAGTGGTTTTCGTCATTTTTCCAAATTTATTTTGGATTACGGGCAGCAAGACATAATTTTGAGCGCGAAGTTTGGCAAAAATTGTTTTACATTACAAAACATGCTAAATGTGGGGAAGCAGCATCAACATCCGCGCCGAAAGCACAGCATCACAATGCAACAAGAACGAACTCCGTGCACCTTTGCCATAATATATTGCTGTAACTCTAGCAACTATGTTTGTATGTATGTATGTAGGTACATCCTGCGTCTAACGATTCTCAATTTGCAATGCACATTTAAAAATTGTGCACCCCTCCCCCGAGCAAATTGCTACATCATACAATTTTCGTGAAATTACGGCTGCAGCATAAACTTCTGCCCACTAACGCCTTTAATTCCACAGCTGAAATTGCCACGCTTGTTCGGCTACTTCTTATTGCTTCAACTACCGTCACTTTGCCGTATATCTCATACCAATTGTTGTTTTTGTTATCGCTGTTTTAACTGGTTAATGTTGTTGGTATTCTGTTTTTATGGCTGTAACTGCTGTTGCGGCTATTGTTGGCGCTTTTTTGTGCCTTCTCTATATACCGCCATATATACTTACTCACACATACTTATTTGCGTGTATGAATGTTTGTGTGTGTATATAGTCGTGTGTAAGTGGTCGTGTGTGCAACTGCCCACCACTACGTCCGTCTATCAGCTCCATTTCACTCTTGTTATTGTTTTGTTTTGTTTTTATTGTCGTTGTTGCTGTTGTTGTTGTTGCGGTATCCTGCGGCCACAGATACATTATCCTAAATTTGCATAAAATAAATAAATTAAGTATGCCAGACATGCGGTGCGTTGCGGTGCTCCGTTGCTTCGATACAGCGTTGCGCGTTGCGCGGTGCTGCGTTGCTGTGGCCACTCCCATCCTAATGCTGCCTTTGGCGCAGTTAGTCGTAAATGCCTGTTTTGTTGTTGTTTTTATTATTGTTTGTTTTGTTTGCTGGTTTTCTTCCTTTTTTGTACCGCTAACGGTTTGCTTCGCCATGTGGCCACCGTTGGAAACAGTTAGCATTGGAAAAACCGAATTGCATTGGTGATTCGAGTTTCGTATTTATAATTTCGACGGCCAAAGCAACGCAATGAGTTTCCAGAAGCGCGCCGATTTCATATACAGGGTGGTTCCAAAAAAAAATTATTTTATTTATCATGTGAATCAGGGCTATCGGAAAGGTGACCCCAGTTAGACACGACATTCGGTTTCAATAGGAAGACACTCGATGTGGCGCATCCCATCAAAATTAACGCGGTTGTACTCCAGTGTAAGAATTCCAACCGATTTTTTCGTATCTAAGTCCTCCGCATTATCGAAGAATTGAATACCTAGACCAGAAGATATCCACGTAACAAACGAAGGCCTCTGTCAGCATATATTAATAATCGTTTCCTCCTTTTTTTCGACTTGACCACTTCTTTAAAAGTCGTTTACCCAGAGGACTGGTAGACATACCTGTCCAACTAATAACGTCGCAGGATGGCAGATTCTATTAAGTTAATATTCCACTTATTTAGATATAACAATGCGGCAGTGGTTTTGATATTTTACGTAGCCTCGTCACGCCTTCCCCCATTCGATACTTTTGTTAGTTTTTCCGATATAAATACAGGGCCACAGACACTACCATAGATCCACAGAGCAAAATGAATCGCCTTATGAGCCCTCTCCTCTTTGGTTTCAGCGAGATGGCGCCCTATACCACGCAGTCTATGCCTTAATCGATCATTTGCGCGCGAGCTCAGGCGGCTAGATACTGTGGATAACATCCTTCGAACCACTTGAATAGGAACCGTAGGCAAGGTAAATTAACAAATGTAACTTTTGTGGCATCTTATTATCAATCTGGTTTATTAGAAAAGTTCGATTTAAACAATTTCAACTTGAAATTTACGAAAATCAAAAATACCGATTCAAAACTTTTCGAGGTAGTTTTTGTAAATTGAGGCGGGAGCTGGCTATTAAATAATAATAATAATTCGTATCTTAAATATTTAAATACTTGAATTATATAGGCATTTATCAGCTCTTCTGCGCTCATGAGGCCGCGGCAAAAGACATATACAGTCAATGTCGAAGGTAATATTTAAAGTCATTGCCCAAAGAGCTTTCGACCTGCACATATTGTGATCGGGCATTAGTTTACTTTACCTTTATTCCCCATTGGGAGTTATTGAAGTCTCCTTTGGAGAACCCTTTCCCGCGCATATTTCAATAATTGATTGTGGTTTGAAGCATTACGCCACAATAAATGCAGGATTGCCCACTTAAAGAGGAAACAATTTTTTCCGAAAAAAACGAACATTCAAAAACGAAGTCAGCCGATTGGGACCAGCTATGTGGCCAGTGAGATACCTTAAACATAAATCTTCATTTGTAGGATTTTTGCTATCAACTTCACTTTGAGTTATTGTTACTTAGAATCGCCACCCACGCAGAATGGGTCCAGCCGCATTAGAGCAATTCAGAAGTATCTTTATGCCGATTCCTTCAATGATTTCGTTACTGCTTGAAGCTGAGGAGTGTCGTAGCACCAGCTTTTTACGTAAACATCCGATTGGGTTAAGCCTTCGTGGCCACTTGAATTTTTACACGAATAAAATTAAAAGTTACTTTCAAAATTTATCAAAACCCTATTTATATGTATATTGATATAGAGAATCTTCACCTACTTTCACATAGAGGCACTTCTCAGCCGACCTTAGCCCGTTGCAATGGATTACAAACAATTTTAGCAAAACAATATTTGGACAGTAGCTTCAGATGCTTTACCGCTTTAGGTATAAAGAAAAAAAATCTTTCATTGGGAAGTATTTGCAATACTTAAAATGGGCGATTGATGAAAGGTGGCGCGGAATTAAAATCAGGGTCTTCAGTGACAGCCAAGCCGCTGTAAAGGCCTTAGGAATAGCTCATACTTTTTTCAATTTGTTTCAGGAATATAAATTGAGGCTGAGCTCTGTTACAAAACGGAATGATCGTATACTTATTTGAAAGCCAGGGCCCTGTGGTGTTCAAGGTAAAGAACTTGGTAATGAATTGACGAATGCGATACCTTGGAGTGTCCAATTGGACCGGAGTGGACTGTAGGATCAACTATATCGAGAACATTCGAGTACGGTAAGGCTCTCAGTAATTAGTTCGATGAAAACCGTTGGTGCAGTACTGACACCTGCAAAATAGGCACCTGAAGGTCTGACAGTCCTCCAGCTCAGATAGAGGAGAAGTGAGATACAAATCCTGATAGGACTCATTCTTCTTCTTCACCTTTAGTGCAGATCCTGTTTTTTTAGCGAGAAAAATCCATTATATTATTGTTTTTTAAATAAAAATATAATTATTACATCATTCGGATCGGGATCGGACGTCCAACACTCGCGCCAACTTTTTGCTGGCCTTCCTGGAGATCGTGGTGTTTTAAGTTGACCTTTCATCACAATCTTTGCCAACCGATCGTCATCCGTTCTCTTTATAAGCTACTTCCATTATTTTCTTCTCTTGCGGCTCCATTTTACTACGCCAGTGATTTCGCTTACCTCTAATATTATATGTACTCGTTTCGTTTAAAATCACGAATTGTGTAACCAGCTATTGCTCGCTTTGTCTGAATTTCGACGGTGGATATTATTTGCTCCGTTGTAGTTGTAACCACTCGAGTTTCAAGTCCATGTGTCATAATTGGCCTTACGCATGTCTCATAAGTATATGCGAACTTTGCTCTTGGAACTATTTACGGGGCGCAATCCATAGGGAAGACTTGTGGTCAACATAAGTATCATCAACGATTCACTATATACATCTCATTTGGAGGGTAAAGATAGTGCAGAGCATTTTTTCTACACTAGCATTTTTATTTTTTTTGGATCGGATGTATTGAGAATGAATGAACCACATTCTCTTCTAAGCTCTATATGCTCTCTCTCTCTTCTCTGCTAAAACTGATAATAAAAAATTAGGGAATTTTGCTGAGAAGTTATAAGACCCCTCCCCACCTATTGTTCACTATGTTTTTAATCCTATCTTTTGTCCTTACGTGCAATGGACAGTATTGCCTGCGTGCCTAGGTTTGGAATTTCCCTGCCCTTCAAAATTTCTTAACCCACTGTAAGAAGGGGGAACTTGTAAAAGAGAAATTTTTTTCTAACAGCGTTCGCTCTTTAAAAAGCAATGATAACCTCCCAGTGCTTTCCTGCCATGAAACATCTTCTCCTTTAATCCATTTGTCGTTCGGAGCTAGCATAAGCCCGCCGATTCCTCCACTTGTAAGTCTATATCAATATGCAGACTACAAATTGTAGGAAAGCAGGATCGAGCACTGAATCAGAGGATGTAAGCTAAAAATATTGCAGAAGGTGGAACAAAATTAATCATCACATCGGAAGATATATAATTTTTACAAATGGCGTCGTTGGTCAAACTTACTTGACACTTGTGAAGTAGAAAGCTGCTGTGTACAAACAGACAAGCTATGGAGCGAATAAAGGTTAAAATAAAGATTTCAATCACTTTCCGAGAAGACGACTGTTGATCACTTTCTCTGTAAATGTCCGGATTTGGCAGCTAGACGATCAAGGTCACTGGGTGCTCCTTTCTTCGACAGCCTGGAGTAGTGCTCCAACCTAAATCCCATCAACCTCCGCTAATACATCAACTGCTCTGGTTGGCTGTAGATAGTGGCCCGTTGGAGGTCTAAAAATAGTATCAAAGCTTCGGGAGTGCCAGACTGGTACTTCAACTATTTCACCTGCCATCGCCTGCCTACCATCACTCAAAACAATTTTTTTTTATTTATTAAGTAAGCTACAAATTATTTACTAAATAAATAAAACAATTCGAAAATCAAATAGGATAATTAATTTTGAGCCACCTTGTAGATACGAGGCTATGTACATATATGCATGTATAAATTTGTATATGTATGCTTATAGAAATTTGCTATTATATCACATTTTGTAACAGCATCAGCGGGAGTTAAAACGCACAGAAAACTAAAATTTTACGAAACTTCAACAAAAATTCTTGCACATAACAACTGCCTGCAACGGCTGATGCTGTTACCATCTAGTTGATGTTGTTGTAGCACTTTTTGCAGATATTGCAAGTTGCGTGGTTTGATCAAACCGTTAGCTGATTGCTTTTTTTTTGTTTTTGTTCTATTTTCTTTTCGTTTTTGGGGAAACGGTTTTTACATTTGCGTTTGCCCATTGCAAGCGGGCGTTACTTTGGGACTTTTTGTGCAAGTGGTTGATAATAAGAATTATATATACATACATACAAACTTATACAGCACTACATTATATACTCTACTATCTTTTTTCTATGCATATTTTCTATGCTACATTTTAATTTGCCAGCGATTTTTGCCGTTGCTGCGTCGTCAGTGCACCCACTGCCTTCAATGCGGTGGCCGAATGTTGCGCCGCAAAAATAACATTTACAATGGCTACAGCTGCAGAGGTAGCAGAACCAGCTGCCATTTACTAGTTTCCCAGCTACCATTCACTAGTTAGTTGCTGCTTTTAGAGAGAATTACGTAAACGCACCGCACACCAACAACCACAACATTGCGGCTGCCTCGCCTGCCTCCACTTTATTTGTGCAATCAACGGGCCAAAAAGCATTGAAATTTCCTACAGTTTTCCTAAACATTGTATTTCTTTTTATTTTTCTGCAGTTTGCAACACTTTAGCTTTGTTGTTGAAATGATTTAGGTTTTTCTCTTTTGATTTATACTTTCGTTTCATATTTCATTTCCTGACAAGTTTTATATGCTTTTGTAGCTCTTGCCTAATATGGCGCACAGTTTTTCCCTCACTCAGTAATTTTTGTTAATATCTTTTTGAAAGTGCGCTTCCAAAGTAGCATTTAGCCATTAACAACTACACTTTTGGCAGCTGAATGAATAATAAATTTCAGGCAACAAATGCCAATGTTCTCAACTACGACTCTCCGTAGGCACCTCGAAATGACCTTGTAAGCCGTTTTTAATAATTCGTGAGTTACTGCGCTACTCAATGTTTTACATCATTTTTTACCGCTCATTACATTTTATTACAAAATAAGTATTTCCCTGACGTTTATGTGTATTTAACTCAAACACGACGTTTATGATTAAACACTTCATCACAAACAGTGGGACGAATGGCAGAGACGATGGTCTACTTCTTCTTCTTGATTGGCATAGTAACCGCCTAAGCGAAAACAGAATATGTGACCTGCTCTATGAAAAGGTACCTACGTGTCAAAAAATCATTTTTCACCTTTTTGTTGATTCGAATTGTGTATGAAAGGCTCTTTAAAATGGTGAAAACCAGAAAGTCATAATTTGTGTAAAAGTTTGTTAAAAGTAAAAAACAGGAAAAGAACCAATACGAAAAAGACTGATTTTTTTGTCATGATACAAATTAGAATAGCGAAGACAATAATTTGAGCAAATTACAAACTGAACCATTCCTGGACAGTCTGAGGTGTAATGAATACGACACTGAAGTCTGTTTTCAAAAAATTTTTTACAAAAAATGTATTCATAACTTTATAAATGGTAGTTTTTAAGTATTTGTCAAAAATTTTGTCACGAATCGTGGCATTGTTTCAACATCAAAAGTTAATTAAAATATTTAAAAACTGTTATTCGGGGGTTTGCGAGGTTGCTGAATATGAATATGAAATGAGATTATTTAAAATCAAAATGGCTGATCCAATATGTCGGACATGTTTTTTTAAATTTAACAGATCCTCTTAAGATTCAATACACGGGGGTTTTTGGCGTTGCTGATTACGAATCCGATATCAGATTTCAGAAATTTAATATGGCGGATTCAATATGGTGAACATATTTTTTCAAAATTCATCAGATCCGCTTGAAACTTTTCACTCGGAGGTTTTGGAGGTCGCTGATTACGAATCTGTTGTGAGATTTGAAAAAATCGAAATAGCTGATCCAATATGGCGGACAAATTTAAAAGAATGCATCGAATTCTTTCTAATCTCGTTACTTAGGGGTTTTTGGTGTCGCTAATTGCGAATCCAATATCAAATTTAAAAGATTCTACATGATGGATCCAATATGGTTTTCGAAACTCAAAATTCATCGGATTCATTTGAAATTTTTTAGTCGAGAATTTTTAGGGTCTTTGATTTTTTGCCAAGTTTATTAAAAGGTTTTTAAGAGTGAAGAGAAAGAATAGTACAAGTACAAAAAAAACTGATTCTATTTCGAAACTAAAATAATGAAAATATATCGACTTCTAAGATAAAAAAACATTATTATAAAATATTATGCACAAAAATTTACGTTCTTCAAGTTTTTATATTTTTTTTCGTCGCCGTCTTTCTCAGGATTTTTTTACGTATTGTTTGTAAAGAAGATGGACTTTTTTCTGCGTCAGGTTTGAGAACATCTAAACTATCCTTTGCCTTTCGTTTCTTTGGTGCTAATTCTTTTATCGGTAATGGAGCAATGCATTTTTCCGATGACAACTTTTTTTTTGATGATGCAGCCACACATTTCTTCGATGCAGACTCCTTTTTTGATGTGGTAGCTTCAGATTCCTTCGATACCAACTGCTGTTTTGGTAATGGAGCCACAATATCTGCTTTATTGATACTGTGATCTATGCTGAAGAAAATAAGCCAAACCGGATTGAAAAACATTAATATTTATAAAAGTTACAAGGGTTTTTAGAAGTTTAAACTTTAACTGCTCGAAAACTTGTTTTCGCACGTAAGGTACCTTTTCGTAGACCAGGTCACATATAATGGGTATGATGAGGGTCTTATAAAAGTTTATTTTTGTTTGTCAAGAAAGAATTTATTCCTCAATTGCCTACTTAGTCCAAAGCATAGCCATCCGAGCCATCTTCGTTTTTCCATTACTTCCTTTCGGCTGTTAAAACGGGTTTCACGTAGTGTTTCTTTGACTCAATCAAACAGAAACTTATCAAAAAATTGCAGAGAGCCACATCAGGTGCATTCGATGACTGTTAGATAGTATTCGTTTCGTTGTTCGTCAAAAATTCATGAATAATGATTGGCACTGTGAGTGAGTTATCATGTTGTAAAATCCGCTAGTTCTTTCCGCACAAATCCTTTCTTTTTTGGCGAATTGCTTCACGTTAACATCTCACAACTCCCAAATAATAGTCTTCATTAGCTGTCTGATCTTCTGGCAAAAATTCTGTGAGCTTCGCTTTATCTTTCGACTGAAAACGACTTGATTCCCACTCACTCGCCTGATTCTTGGATTGCGTGTCGGACTAATAAACTCATGTATCGCCTCCAGTAATGATGCGTTTCATGAATGTTGAGTTGGACTCAGCCTTGGAAATCATGCATTTGGCGATATCAACGTGGTCCCTTTTTTGTATGAAATTCAGGTACTTTGGGACCAACTTTGCAGCAACAAAGCGCAAACTCAAATAATTAACTTCAATGACCTGAAAGGATCTATAAGTAATGCTCAAATCCTCTGTCAGCTACCTGATGGTGAATTTGCGGTTATTCATCAACTTTTCTTTCAATTTATAGATGTTTTCATTAGTTTTCGATGTCGACGGCCTGCAACTACAGGTACGTTCGTCATCTCCATCTCTTTTGAAGCGTTCATGCTCGTTCGACTGACTGTCTTCTTTAGAGCATCATTACCGAAACAGTTTCCCCTTCATTACTAAGGTTTTCTCTCCATTAAATCCATTTTTAACGCAAAATTTAATACAAACTCGTTGTTGCAAATTCAAAGCCATTTTTAAAACTGTAAAAAAACGAAGGCACGTGCAGAAGTAGATTTACTCAAGACGGCGTAAATTTTACAAATATCAAATAATGGCGATAAAATTTTGGTAGAGATGTTAATCACAGATGTGTCAACCTAATAAAAACAGAACCCAAATCAGTTAACTTAGAGCGTCACCTCGCGCATGTTCGGTGAACTTTTTGATCAAAGAGGTATAGGAATCTGTTTTCCTATACATAAATTATGCGGATAGATTCTTTTTCTGGAGATCTTCCAAAGTTCAATACATCGTTTATCACATCTAAAGCTTAGTTAATAAGTTTCAATTAGGGATCTTTTAGTAATACTAAAGTGCTAGTTCCACAAATTGTAAGATCCCCCTATTACTAGTTAAGGTAAGGACTTTGCTGCTCCAGGCATATTTTTTCATGTCTATACTCCACTGCCATATTTGAGCACGCTATTGCTGATCCACTTTCATCATAATCAGGTATCACGAAGAGATAGTCCTGGTTGGTTGACAGTCCTACTCGCAGTATGTTTAACAGAATTAATTATTCCTCATTACTGGTGAGCGTCGTGCTTCTGAGTGGTACTCCCCAATGTTTAAAAGCTAAAACTGGCACAAAAAAAATAAAGAATCCGTACGTCGGGCGGGCTATCCCCATGATGTGGCGGGGGTTTATTATTACTATTATTATCGCTTTTTTCTTAGCCGATTTCACTTGTAAGTTGTGGCTAAGCTCTGTTGCAAGACGGAATGATTTTAAACTAATGTCGAGGTTGAGACACTGTAGTTTTCAACGAACTGGCTAATGAATTGAAAAATTGCAGCTCCTTTGAGGGTCCAACTCAACCGGAGCCGATTTTAGAGTCAAGTATAACAGGGTACATCAAGGCTCTCAGTATAATAATAAGTTTGATGTTGAAAGCGTTAACCCTAGCTGAACGTTTTAAAAACTTACTGTAAACTTGCTATGTTAACGTTCGCCATAATGAGAAAGAATAGAAACTGAGAACTTTTGAAAAAACTGGGCTAACCGCTAATTTATATAATCAAAACTGCGTGCTTCACTGCGATTATTATACTAAATTTAGTGCAGTTGTAATCTAGTGAATATTATTAGGCGGTCGCTGTAGACGGCACTGTGGGCAAAAAGTAAGGTGAATTTGGTTGTGAAATGAAAAATCTTTATTTATTCTTGTAAATCAATTTCATCCCCTTCAAAATAATCCCCTCTCGATGAAATACACTTAAGCCAACAATTTTTTCAATCCCCGAAACATGCCAAATAGTCCATTTCCGGTATAGCCATCAGCACCTTCTTCGATTCAGCTTTTATCTCCTCAATCGACTCGAAACGCGTTCCCCGGAGTGGTCTCTTGAGTTTTGGGAATAGCCAGAAGTCACACGGAGCCAAATCAGGCGAATACGGTGAGTGCGGAATGATATGCGTGAAATTTTCGGCGAAATGGTTACGAAGAACGAGTGCAGTGTGAGACGGTGCATTATCGTGATGCAAAAACCAAGAGTTGTTGGCCCATAATTCTGGTCTTTTTAGACGAATTGCTTCACGTAAACGACGCATAACGCTCAAATAATATTCCTTATTAACAGTTTGGCCAGGTGAAAGGAATTCATAGTGCACCACACCACGAAAATTGAAAAAAACTGTCATCATGACCTTTATTTTTGAACAACTTTGACGTGCTCTTTTCGGTCTGGCCTCGCCTTTAGCACGATATTCGCTTGATTGGTCGGTTGTTTCAGGGTCATAAGCATAAATCCAAGTCTCATCTCCCGTAAACATTTCCCAAGCATGAACGGGGAAGCCTGCTGGAATAACGGTCTTTGGCCGGATATAAATCCATGTCTTTCCGGTAACTTAGAACGGACTGCCGTGGGAACGCGGAAACGTTGGATCTACTACTTTGTTGTTGCATCCGATATTGTATTGGGTCTATGGAAAGGAGAATCGTTTTTTCTGCCTACTCCGATTTTTCACCTTGGTCATAGTGGCACTGAAGAATGTATAACTTTTCTCTCCTTTAAAAGCTACTTTGGAACGCTATAGCGCGCAACTGTCTTCACTAAACACAAAATTGTCTAAAAACTTTTTTTTATCATAATATCAGCTTCAATTCACCGCTTAGTGTGAGTCGGTGCAATGCAAACACCATAAGTTATAGCTGATTAAAACCATCTAGCGCAACAGCATCCAGTAAATTTTACTCCCCCTAATATTTTAAATACATTACAGTATTTTTATTTATCTTCATTTTCATTTTAACATTTTTTATTACGGTATTGACAATAGTTTTTAATATGCACTTACGCATTCAATCTCAACACCCTTTTCCATTTTATTGTTTCGTCTTAATATTTTTCATCCCATTCCATTTAATTACATTTGTTTTCTGCGCAAATGCGTTCATGTTTTATGATTTTTGTAAATTTATTCACTCATTCACAATTCCGATCTACCGCCGCATCCCTGCTTTGCTTGCCCCATTTGAAATATTGCCATTGCCTTCTGGTTATTGGCGGTTGTATTGGCGTTTATTCCATTCATATTATTCCACCGTAGTATTTATTTTTGCAATTATTCCGCAATTTATGTAAATTTGCAATAAAAACTGAGAATTTTTCCATTGCCTGTTCGCATATCTTTTATGATTAATTGATTGGGAGTTGAATACTTTTCCGTATTTAACTGTGTCAAATAATATCTGCGATACAAAAAGTATGCAAATATGTGCTTATTTATTTTTTCGCATCTGCATGAAATTACAAAAGGATTCGAGTAATTTTTCAGCTCTTTAAAGTCCAGTAGTATGGAGCAAAATGCCCGAGGAAGTGCTCAAATTCATTAGAAGCCTTCCATTAGCTTCTCTTAGTTCACCATTTGTAGATATTAGAATCACAGAATTGGATGTCAATATTGGTATACTTTCCTGAAGTCAATTTTGAAAAGTAAAAGTAAAGTTTTTTTTTTTTTAATGTAGCTAAATCTTTACCCTGAATCATATTTTTCCCTCTCCTCTGGAGTTTTTATTGACCGTTGTAGATTGGCTCCAATTGTATATTTATATATCATTGGCGCTAACACCCTTTATTGGGTTTTTGGCCGAGTTCCTCCTCCTATATGTGAGCGTCTGGAAAAACCTACAGTGTTATGGCACCTCCGCAGACGACTTTTTTGTGAGGAGCTAACAGATATAGATACAGTGTGCGCCATCTTTTATGTCGGTATGAAAACATTGAATAACTTTGAAAAAAACTCATTTGTATAAGTGAGATTATTTGGCTTGGTTATTTACAATTTATTAAAAACTATTTTTTGAATACAATATCAATCAAGTGGCCACCTTTATTAGCAATTATAAACTGCGATTTTTTTCTGCGTTTGTCATCACCTTGTCAAGCATTTCAGGTTTTATAGCGTCGATTTCGCGTTGTTTCGGTGTAAAGCGATCCATGGTTGAAATTTTACTGAATTGAACTATCGAAAAGCTCATATTGTATTTAGTCCAAAAATGTTCGACGGAGCAGGGAGGCCATAGAAAGACTAGCCGCAAACAGTAGGCTGCATATCTACTGGGTACCTGGTTAGAAAGGCATTATGGGGAACGAAATAGTAGATGAGATAGCAAAAAGTACTGTTAGACTAGACTAGACTGCAGAACCATCATAGGTATGCTAACAAGTCATAATCTATTAGCTGCACATGCGTACAATATAGGGATTGCTAACACGGGCAAATGCAGGAATTGCAGAGAGGATGTTGAGGAAGCTTTAGAAAACCTTCTGTGCGTTTGTCCGGCGTTATTAAAAACGCCTGCCGCATTATTAAAATACCTGGGAGCCCCATTGTTTGAGGGTCTGGAGGACGTCTCAAAAGCGGATCTCCCAGCGCTACTTAAATGACAAAGTTATTCAGCGTTTAAATACCGACATAAAAGATAGCGCACCCTGTATACTCCGGGTCTTGCCATAGCTAGCCGAGGAGCGACTGCTGTTGAAAAAACCCCGTTTCGTTCATTGGTGCTTCATACCCGAGGTTTCAAACTTGTTGTTGTTATTCAAATCGGTTAAAGGCAAATTATTATTTTCAATTAAAGTATTAATTAAAGCAAATCATCAGGGATTGTGAGCCTGTGGACGCTCCATAGTTACCAACTTGTCTGTTCTCTCCGCCTATTGAATCTCAACGTTTGCTGCAAATCTGAAAAATTTTTATAATTAAAAGAAAGGTCAAAAAAGCATTGCATTTAAAGCTTATGCTGAGAAGATATCAATGCTATTGAAAATTTGTTGATTCTTATAAAATTTAATGATTTGAAAGTGCAAGTCCCAATTGTTTGCTATTTTTGAGGTCGTGCAAGAATATTGGATCTTATTAATTTAAAAAGCCTTTAAATTTACTAAATACGAATTAAGGGGGTCTTCTGGTCTCCAGCGAAAAAAAACGATTTTTTTTTTTTGCATAATTTTGTTGTATGTGTATGCGAGAATACGCCACAGAAAGGATTTTTTGAAAATCGCATTTTTTCACATTTTTCTGGGCACCGAAGTGTACCCTCCTCCGGCCGTTTTCGAGAGGAAACTTTATCTTTAAACGCGTTTCCCCGAAAATCGTGTTTTTTAAGCATTTTGGTCACACTTTTCATAGTAGTTACACTCTGATTTCAATGGTTTTGGTCTTAAAAGGTTCGGAAAACTTACCGCTAAGTTTCCCCGTGTACGATTTTTGAAATTTTTTTTCATTCCATTTTTATAACCTTTTAAAGTTCAAAAAATGAGCAAAAAAAAATTTTTTTGCAAATTGTTGCATAACTTTTGAAAAAAATTAAAAAAAAAAAAATCTGTCACGGGCAAACTTAACCAGGGCAACTCTGAAGACAACGCATATCTAATTTTTGCTTTCTGATTACCCAGGTGGAAAAACCGTGACCAAAATGGAGACCTGTTTCGTTTGGAGGTGGACGTCTTCAGCGCCATTTCAAGGTCGCGGGTGTTAATTTTTTTCAAAGTCAAAACCATTTTTTAAAAGCCAAGACATGTACCTTTAAAATAAAAAAAAATTTTTTTTTAAATATTCACAGGATTTGTCACAATCAATCCCCAAAAAACCCTTCATTTCAGGGCCTCGAGACCAGAAGACCCCCTTAAAGCCATAGAGGTATATTCATATTAAAAATAAACAAACAAAAAATAGCAGATAATAGTAAAGAAACTATAACGACCTTTTGAAAAAAGGAGTACCTTATCTTATTGCATAACCTCAAATATAGCAAAAAAGTGTGCATCGGCCTGTGTTAAAGACATTCTCTTAACATAAGCTTTAAATACAAGGATACATTTTTAAAACACTATTTTTTTCAATACAGTCTATTGTACATAAATTTACAAGTTGTATATTTATTTAAAAAAAACGGGATTTGGTATTTTCTTTTCTTTAAATGGGCAATTTAGTGCATTTTATATCCAAAACTAGGCAGCACTGCAGTTGCAAGAGGGAGAGAGAGTTGACTGCTCGAAGAAGAACAACAGACTTGGAAAAAAGCGAAGCAATGTCACACATAAATAGCCCACCAATAATCACCCAACACCAACAATACTCGCAGTCGCCGACAAAGTGCCAGATGATAAAAAAAGTAAAGCTAAATAGAACTGAGGGAAGTAGTGAACTAATTTTCAGGAAATTTAAATTTAACATTATTAAACACATCACATTTTAATTAGTAGAGGCTAGAAAAAGTTCAGGAAGAAAGAATTGAAACTCCGAGGCTAGAGAACGATAAAATTCTACAAATTGCACAAGGGTGACGTCATAAAAATCAGGCGATTTTGTCAAATTCGCTGATAGCAAAGTAACGGCACCACTATGGGCACTACGTCATTATTCTTTGCGTTGTGGTAATGATTAATATTGGATTCTGATATAATTTTATTTCAGGATGTGAGTTAAAAAAAAATAAAGAAAATAATTACAATTTTAACTTGAACAGCAAATTAAACAAAAGAATTGTTATTAAAAGCTTTCAATAAATGCATTGAATAAAAAATAGCATACCAGTTATATTTATTTGGATATAAAATGCTATTCACGTCTTCATTTTTCCTTGCCATACTTTTTAATCGCAAGCCACATTCAGATGCTGAACATATTTCTCGGTTTGTTAATTTTTTCTTTTTGATAAATTTTAGGCTAAAGTTTCAATAGCTTGATTGTAATAGTATTTACCATATTTAAAACTGTGTATAGTCATTATTAAAAACAGCCTATCGGAAGATGTATAATTTTTTCTTAACTAGACAACCGCAGTGTACAAACAGACAAGGAGTGGAGCGCGTAAAGCTCAAAATAAAGATTGTCATAACTCAAAATCATTTTTTTATTTAATAAAAAAATTATTCAAAAAAACTTGCGCCCCTTTGTATGAGCATTATTCTAGAGTTAGAAAATGTTAAGCCTAAAGATGGTATTAAACACAAAATGCGCACATACATAATCGGATGAAGGGCCTCTAAATAGGTATAGAAAATGTAAGTCTCATTAGTGACTAGAATTTATTTTTAATATGTAAATATACTTTGTTCCATAATGATGATTTGTGTTTGACGCACTTGTATATGCAGAAAAAGACGTCACGAACACGTAACAAAATCATTAATAAGATTTTTCCTGCCATCCGGCGCACACTTCATCTAAACACCTAAGCGGTGCAGAGCATGGCAGAGGGAGGAAATGAGCAAGCGGTACTTTTAAAAACGCTTGGCGCTGAAACAGATGTTCAAAATACAGTATATTTATACGAGCGCTATTGCGACAGAGTGGCACTTAGGTAGTAGATGAGGAAAATGCTATCAAATAAATCGTCTAACATGCCTCATTTATTGCACATTATAATGCCACCGAGAGCATTGCAGCGAGCTTTATAGCAACATTTTCATCCCAAATGGCAAGTACCAGTGCTAGTAGCTGTAGTCGGCACGCAAACACGCAATGCACACACGCTTACACTCACACTTACACTTCAATATGCACTCACTCACCAAAGGCAATCAACTGCTTCTTAGTTAGTGATGCTTCAATTATGCAAAAGAGCTGAAATGGCAAGCAAACAGAAAACCAGCGCTCGTTGAACTGCTGAGCTGCTGAGCTGTTGCGCTGTTGCGCTGCTGCGGCTAACCAGCCAAACAAAGCAGCTGGCGTATCCTCTGGTAGCCATTGCTAAGAGTAGGAGTTGTTGGCTGGCGTATTATCTCATTAAACGTAAATGAGCCACAACAACTTGCACTCCGCGCACACTTACTCACACATGTTCTCATACATATAGTATGTATGTACATATGTACGCGTATACACCCACTCTACTGCCATTCATACAATGGCGCACAATTTACTAGGCGAGATGTGCGTTGGAGCGTTTAAGGGCGCTACTATCCAATAAACGCGGGACGGAACGGGCAAACGAATTTAAAATTCAACTCACTTACCCAAAGCCACATGCACGAACGCATATGTACATACGTATGTACATATACGCGCTCGTTAACTCTACGCACTTGCTATTTTAAGCAGAGCGCTGGCATGGGAACTTTATAAGCGAGTGAGAGTATCGAGTGGCGCCTTCAAGTCTACTTCGTGCAAAAGTGAAAGGGATTGGACGTTGTGGATGTCCTCCCGAAATTGCTTTGACGCATGTGGCAAAATACGAAAATTTCATAATACCAACTCGCACTCGTATACCATATTTCACTAGCTTCTAACATACCTACATCCATACATATGCGCTTCTCTTCCTCATCGCGCACTTCTCTGTGATAACTATGCATTTAAGTCATGGAATGCGTGTTTAATGGCCAAAAATGTGCGTGAACACATACGCCGAAAATACCCTGTAAACTTGACATATGTGTTTTTGTACGCACATATTTATGTTTATGTATATGTATGCGTTCGCGTATACATATGAAGGAATGTGGCACACACTTGCTCATTTATTACTTAGCTAGTAGCGTATGCCGCCAAATTTAGCATGCCAGCACTCAGACTATTCAATAGTCATTCTACTCATTTCCCCTTCCACCTTCTCTATTTCCTCCACCCCACCTCAGCCTTCCTTAACGTACTTTAACGATTTGTTTTATGCGTTTGTTGACATGTTTATTTGGTGATAGTACGGTTTCCGCGGTGCTGGCGGATTTAAGCTATGTATTTAAATCGTTTATACACTACAAGTTTCCACACAAACACATACGCATATTTGATGGTTTTATGTGTTGTTATACTCCCACATTATGACTCTTTGTTGAGCGCACTGTTAACCATCCACCCATTTTGCTCTTTTTCTTGCTTAATTTTTTCTCCTTCAAATTTTGACAAAAATTACCCCAAACTTTTATCGCCCCTTAGCTCCTGGTTTAATCTGTCCACATATGTCACATTTTTAATTACTTTTTTATCGTTTAATTTTAATGAAATTTTTAACTTACATATTTAAGACTAGATTTACCAGACCAGTCACAATGACTGATGCAAGTTTCTATGTAATGAAAATGCATTAAGGCAGCTCAACAATTGATAGTACTGCCACATTTTTTCGGGCACAAATATACTTACATATATGAATACGGGAAAGCCATAATTGTGATGCAGGACAACTTATTATTTATAGTTATCACCAAACTCTGCAAATGGCAAAATGACTGAAACGAATGAAACCTTCTGCGTATTTGGGGAATCTAGTTTGCATGCCTATGGTAAGTATTATTTTTATTATTAATTGATAATGTCCATAAATGAATTCATGTATTACAATGAATATTATACAACACGTTTGTCACTTATAAAAAGAAATAAAGGCTAGAAACCTCGCTAAGGCTTTCAAGGCCAGCCATTTTGATTAGTTTGGGTAGTAATAGGTATGGTCAAACAGCTGGTAAATCTAGCATTCAAACGCAATCAGTTTCTAAGGGCATATGTACATAATCCCAAGACTCTACTAAACCTATTAGAAATTAAACAGAAAGTTCTGCTAATAACAGCATAAAAAATTCAGCGTGAATAAACAAAATTGGTGAACTAAGAATCCACACGAGATCCATGAAACGCCATTGTATGACCGGAAAGTAAACCAAATCATCATTGGGCCATATTTTCACCGAAAAAACGAAACGGGCGATGAAACCGATATCAATGAATGTTGGCTCATTATGACTGCCCACAAGGGCAGAAAGGTTTAGACGGTTACTGGTTTCAACAAGACGGTGCGCCATGCCACACTGCGAATGCAACAATTGAATTTCTGCAACGAAAACTCCCGGGACGTCAAAAAGAGGCGACATCGACTGGCTCCCCAGATCACCTGCCCTAATCCCCCGGACTTCTTTTTGTGAGATTATCTGAAAGTAAGGCTTACACCAACAAGCCGCAGACTACTGACCAGCTTAAGGCAAACATTCGTGATTTTTTTTTTTTTTTTTCAAAGTTATTCAATGTTTTCATACCGACATAAAAGAAGGCGCATCCTGTATTTACACCACACTTATTATTTGTGTGTGAGAAATTTGTTTTGAGTATGTCGAGAGTTAGGCGCTAATCAAATAAATATAATATTCTTCAAAGAATGGAGTTAATCGATTTGGCAAGGGAAGAATCCATATAAGATAAGTAATCTTACCAAGTATAGGTAAGGTTCCCTCTGAATGCTCACACCAGTGTTTTGCTAATGATTTTGCCAAGAAATGGGATTATTATTTACAACTAGCTGATGTATAGGGAAATAACTATGGGAACCCGATAACTTCTTTATATGGTACCACATTTCCTTCGGAGTGAATGATGGGTTAATTATACTAAAGTAATTTTTGGCATTAGCTGCCGCTACTGCGCCGGCTAGTGGCAGTTTAGGCAGTGTTAAATTAATTTAGTTTTATGCTTTTTTTATTTGATCCTATAAATAAGAATTTTGTAATTGAGATTTTGACAAAATCACAAATTGCAATGCAAAAACCAAACACAGTATCGGTTCTTATTGCACACAGTTATTTGCATTGCTATACGAGGGTGGATTGATAAGTCTTTAGAATTGCGACATCTATCGGTCATTAATTTACTTAATTATTGTGATCGTTAAAAGTGAACTGTTAAAAGCGAGCGGTCAAAATTTCATAACATATGGTCTAACGGTACTTTTCTGACAATTATTTTTGCAAAACACTATTGTATTTTTATTAAAAATGGAAAAAAGTGAACTTCGTGCTGTTATAAAGTACTTTCATTTGAAAGGTTTAAACCAGAAATAAATTATTGAGGAGTTGCAGACAGTATTAGGGGAACATGCACCCTCAAATGCAACAGTTTACAATTGGGTAAACGAGTTTACACGTGGTCGGATAAGCACCAAAGATGAGCCACGCTCTGGGAGGCCAAAAGAGGTAACGACTCCAGAAACGGTGGAAAAAGTGTACAAAATTGTCACACAAGATCGAAGAATTAAATTTAGAGAGATTGCTGACATTTGAACATTAGTAATGAACGTGTGCATAACATAATACATGATGAATTGGGTATGAAAAAGCTTTCAGCAAGATGGGTGCCGCGTTTGCTAACTCCTCTGCAAAAAATGAACCGAATGTCGACTTCAAAAGTTGGTTTAGACATGTTTAACAGAAATCCATCGGAATTTTTGCGTCGTTTCATAACGATGGATGAAACGTGGATCCACCACGATACACCAGAGTCTAAAGAACAGTCCAAACAATGGGTAGAACGTGGCTCAAGTGCTCCAAAGAAGGCAAAGGTCGTTGCATCAGCTGGTAAGGTTATGGCATCTATTTTTTGGGATGCACAAGGTATAATTTTCATAGGTTATCTTGAAAAGGGTAAAACCATCACAGCTGAATATTATTCATATTTGTTGGATGCATTGGACCAAAATATTAAGCAAACACGGCCACATTTGAAGAAGAAGAAAATCCTCTTTCATCATGATAACGCTCCTTCACATTCATCTTGGAAAACGCAGGAAAAAATAAATGAGTTAGGCTATGAATTGCTCCCTCATCCGGCATATTCGCCAGATTTAGCTCCCAGTGACTTTTTCATTTTTCCAAATATGAAAAAATGGCTCGGCGGAAAAAGATTTGTGTCAAATAGTGAAGTTATAGCTGAAACAAATGCTTGTTTTGAAGGTTTTGAAAAAATTTATTTTAGAGAAGGAATATATATATTAGAAAAGCGTTGGAAAAAATGTATTGACTTAAAAGGAGATTATGTTGAAAAATAAATCAATTTTTTGTTAAAAAAACCAATGTCTAGTTTTTCATTCTAAAGACTTATCAATCCACCCTCGTATTAATTGCTCGGGCTTAATATTGTTGTTCAAGAGGTGCATCGCTACAGTTTCAATAGCAGTAAATTGTTATAGTAAAAATGTTATTGCTAAGGCATTTCAACTGCTGAGTCGCAAACACAGTTTCGCAAGCTTTTGCAAATACGAATCAAGTTTGGATGTCAAGTGATCAAATTTTTTTTTTAACCGGGTAGTCAATTCTTCGAAAAATTGGTTTATTTGTAGGCTGGAATATAATAAGAAGTACTATATCTATATTGAAAAATTTAAAAACAAAAATTATAATTTTGAGATTTATTCAATGTTTAAATTTTTGGTATAGGGTTTTTTAAATCTTTTAGGTAAAAATATAGGTACTTTTTATCATTTTTGAAATATTTTTTTTCTAAATTTATATTTATTTCTCGCTCCGTTATCAATGCAAGTTGCATAATGAGATCTCCACAACTTTTCGAGCCATATTCAATCCTTAAATAATCCTCGTTGTCGAAACACCAACCCAATGTCCCAAAGTTACTAGAAATTACCTTCATTTGTGGAAAAACAAATCACGTGATTCTCACTTTTTGCTATATGCTTTAGAAAAAAGTAAGCAAAATTCAGCGATTTGGCAAAAACACAGTTCAGGCGCATGTGTTACCATCCCAAAAAGTGGATACTGATGCTCCACCAAACCACACTACGTTCGCACCCCCAAAAACTTCATAATCTCATAAAACCGAAAAGCAAAACACAAAAAACAAAAAACGACTTTAGAATGTGGCAGACGCTGCAGCAGACATTGGCACTGACACTTAAACACCCTCAAGCCTGTGCAAAGCCACAACAATACAAAAAGCAACAACATCTATGTGAGTGCCTGTGCATGCAGTCCTTGTGTATATGCAACCGCCAATGTACGTGCGCATGTATGTGTGCGCACTGCAACTAACGATTTTTTAAAAAGTCCGCTCACGTATGAAAATAGTATTTTGATACCCCGTGTATAATGGGATTTGTTTATTGCTATCATTTGCGAAAACTTTGAGCTTTTACGATGTGTAGTACTCGGAAAATATTTGAATGCGGATTCCGTAATGGAATACTGGCGTATAGAAGAGCGGTGGGTGGCGCAAAAACGCAGCAGACTGCAACGGTACACAACAATTCGCACGGCTGACAAAGCGGAAATGTATATAAAAGCGGCAGTGAAGGAAGAAGAAGAATAAGCCGGTCGGGCGAGAAGAACGTTGCTGCCGAAGGCAGGTGTTATCCAAATGAATTTTGAGCTGTGGAGGAAGATTCGGATACAAAGCAACGCATTGAAATGCCAAAAAGTTTCACAAGTTACTTTTTCCAGACGTTACATTTACGTAGGTATACGCTATCTTCGTACGTTTGTCTCCATCTTCTCATTACCACCTGTGAGGGTGTGAATTGCAAAGTTTTTGCAATGAAGCTGTGAAATAGAAGAGAATATTATTAGGGGAGAGAAAAGTAGGAAATGTGGGTGAGCGTTACCTCATTCAGTTAGGCGGGGTATAGGGCAAATTTTGCGTGAACGCCTTACCTTTGAGTGAAGCATTAGCAGCTTCCACTATTATGCATTCCCTTTACTTATCGTTGATGTTTTTTATGTACACATACGAGGCGCGCCTGATAAGTTCGTGGCCTAACGTATTTAATGAATGAAAAATATGGTATTAATTTTTTTTTTCTCTGTATTCCCGCTCTAGTGAAATACACTTTTCCCAGTGTGAATACAATGCTTTCATGCCGCTGAAAAAAAATCATGCATTTATCTCCAAGATGGCCGTGCACGACCACCTTCGTCCCAGTAACTTATGTTTTTTTAATTTCAAACTTTTAAAGCAACCCTCGAGTTGAGCGAACGTGCCCGTTATCTTACTGAAATACAGCACTACAAACACCAAATTATTAAATTATGTTAATTAATTAATTAACAGATAGGTGCCTGACTACCATTTTGAAAGCGCCCTGGTTCAAATCTCTAGGCATGAAACAACAAAAATAGATAGAAACAGTTGTTTCCAATAACGGTCGCTCCTCAGCAGGCAATGGTAAATATCCAAGTGCATTTCTGCCATGAAAACAGCTCCCTATAAAAAGGCTGTCGGAGTCGGCTTACACTGTAGGTCCCTCCACTTGTAGAAAACCATTAAAACGTACACTACAAAAGGCCACATACCATTAAAACATGACGGCTTACTTCGCGCTAAATATTGGCACACAGATGGCGTCACAAAGAAATCGCTTGGCCAGAGTCTAGAAACCAATGGTGACAAGCTAAACTGCAGGTTATTATGAGAGCGTGAATACCAAGAAAAAATCGGTAAACTAAAATTATGGCTCTGATGGATTTCAGATTAGTTAGGTAGCTGATAATACAGGGCCGTCGAGATAAATCCGGAATGTTGAACTTAAAAACATATAATTTTAAACAAATAATTTTATTTGCACTTAATGTGAGTACACATATCATAGTTGAAAATTATTCAATGTAACCTGCATCTCGTGCAATTACCTGCTCCAGCCGGGACCTGAAGTGCCCACATGCGCGAGCTACCTCCTCTTTGGCCATTGTGGTCATCACTTTTTCGATGGTTGCCTTCAGAGCGTCCTTAGTATTATGAGGCTTCGCGATAACTTTTGCTTCAACTGTGCCCCACACGTAATAATCAAGAGGATTGCAGTCTGGGCTTGAAGGTGGCCAAAAATCTGGTGACCAGTGGTATCGTAGGTTGTTCTGGAGCCAAGCCTGAGTCTTCTTTGCCTTGTGAGCAGGAGCGGAGTCTGCTGAAACACATATTCTCTTCCAGCAGCCACGCGGTTCATCCAGGGTTTAACAACTGTAGCCAAACCACTCAATTATCTCTTTAGGGCTTTTTCCGGCGCGAAGTGACTCTAGTATCGCAGCTCTTCTGTCCTGTTCTCGACTCATCGTTTCACTAGCTTTTACTCCGGCACTCCAGTGTCAATCAGGAAACAATATACTAAAAATATGTTCTTTTATCTGCGGTTGTAGACTTAACGCTACTCCTCCAGAGCTTTCGAAATGTTTTCCAGATTTACCTCGACGGCCCTGTATATTGTTTTGAAATTGATCTTCTTAGACTTCTAGTTAAATATTAAAGTGATAATATTGCAATGCAAACTGCACTGAAGCCATATTTAGCCTCTTAAAATGAAAAAAAATATCTAAAAAAATTTGAATATTCAATTCGACCAAATCCGGGCTAATGAAATTCCCTTGTTGTCTCAGAAAATGGCAAACCACAATTTTTGACGCCGACTTTTCTACTTTGAATTTCTTTGTTGGCTTTTCTCCCTTTTTATCTGCATCGCATCTTGTTTGGACTCCGGATCCTGCTGACGAACACAGGTTAAAGTTCACAATGCAGTTGCGAATTTCATACAAATCGCTCCAACACAACTCCTAAAAGTCTTAACAATTCTTCAATCGTCGCTGCTTTTCGAGGGGTGTGAGCATTCCCATTACCCCACACGTATAACCTATAGTTCTTCTACTATCTGCCAAAGATTAATTTTTCGATCGGAGTGCACAAATTTCTCGACTTTTTGTACATTTTTTCCAATCCCTACCGCCACTAATCAACTCAAGCGGTCCTCGTCTTCACTGCTTCTTCGTCATAATATTCGTTCTTCGTTGTAATAGTCGAACTCACTCAAGCGCAAGATGCATTTATTTACTATTTTACATACTTGATATTAAGATTCAGAACCCTGCTGAGCTGAAGAAATTTCTTCAAAAAGTTTCTCGAATATTTTATTTTAGTGAAAACCCGATTGCCGAGTGTTGTACAGAATGCATATTCACAGGGAGGTCAGTGTACCACTATGGTGGTCCCTAATCTGAAAACAGCGTATCTTGACCTTCTCAGAAAGCCTTCAGTTGTGGACCTCTCGTAGTTGAACTAAATTCTGATTTCAATACTTTTCAATTTGGTACTCGCTTAACTCATTTCATCACAATTTTCATCGGTAAGAAAGAATTCGTTTTGCCAACTTGTTACTATGGCGAGCAACACAGCCGAGAGATATATAAAGGGTGGTTAAGTTTCAAGGGCCGATGTTGATTTTGAATAAAACACAATTTTTGCCCTTGAAATTTAAACCACCCGATATATAGAGGCCATCCAAAAGGCTTGTGCCGACATCCTGAAGGGCATTCCAGTCAATGACCTAAAAAGCCTTTGGTTCCCGCAAAAAAGTTATCAGAACATGTTATCCTCTCGGTTGATAAGCCTTAGGTTTATAAATCTAATTGCCACGCCATTGACGGGTTGGTTTTTGCATTGGAGAAGTGTGTCGCTGATTTGGGTTACCTATTTACTTGTAAGTATTCATACAATATTGCGAATATTTTATTCATACAAAATCCATTTCCATTAAAGGCACAGTACCTCGTGACGGCATCAAGATGCCTGTAATGTAATATTGGCACTTTAACGTCACAAAAGAGCAACCATTACAAGCAGCAAAACAACTGAAATAGCAAAGCATGAACAATAGTGTGAAATATAAGTAGACCAACAGTCATTATGGCGGCTAGAATGTGCAATATAATCTACATTTATTTGCTTTGTTTTTCATAAAAAAAAATAAATAAATAAAAAAGTGGAATAAAATGAAGTAATGTATACAGTGAAAAGTTACATTTACCTACAACAATAAATGTTAAACATACTTTATGAGCCGACAAATGCGAGCAGACAAGGGTGGCTGAAGTGCCTATAAATGTGTGAAATAAGGGAGAGAATGCTACTTAAAGAGCAGGCGGCATCTGAAATTGCACGCCAACATAAATCCGTGAGCTTTACGAAGCCACTTAAACTTTTTCACACTTACCACCTACAACAGCAACAATAGTGTCATCGCTCGCCAGATGACACTCTGGCAACGACGGTAAGCTGTGATGGCTGCTGGCAGTGAAATGTGATACAGTGCAGTACTTGAAGCAGAGAGCCCAATCGACCGACCGGTGGAGCAGTCAACCCACACTTCAATTGTCCGCCACCACAAAGTGGAAATGTTGTACCTTGATATTGTTTCAAAGGCAGTCAAGTAACGCCTTGAAGGCTGCTCAGCAACACTTGTCCTCAGGTGGTCGGTCACCAAAAGCCAGCACAAATGTTTTGGGGTGAAGAAGAGATTATAGTAAAAATATGTTTCGCTGACTTACCCACATACGTGGCTCTATGTCTGTGTCTCGCAAACTGTGAGGCATGCGGCATTCTTCATGCTGACACTGGCATTACTTTCATTGCCGCATTTTTCATCATCATCGCCATCCTCCACCCCCACTTTAGCCACCACTTCGATTCCAACTTGCACTGCGCTCCAGCCCATCAGTATCTCACTACCTGTTTCGGCATGCAGCACACGGTCGCCATCTCAACTCCAGCTACTATGTTTTATATCTTAAAAATTTGTGTATCCGTGTGAGTATTTGCGAAATGTCGGCAATCGGGATTTCGTGGCAGCTATGAAATTGCAGTTGCCTGGAATCTGACGATGGATATCTGTCTGGCTGGTTGGCTACCTTTGCTTTCTACGTAAAAGCAACAGCAGTGCATGAATAGTACGAGTAAGCAACAACTTCACACCTTTGCTCAGCTCTTGCTATTCTCCATCTAGGTTCTGTTTGTCTGCCTGCCTGCCTACATCTTGTTGTCACTTTTGGCCAAATCTCATTTGAGTTATTACTGCAATTATCGTTTGGGTTTGTTTCTTTACCGTTGCTCATTTGGGGTCTCACCTGCTTTTTATTTGTATACACAAAGTTCTCAGAGGCAGTTGCACTCTAGCGGGAATATTAATGTTTCATACTCCAGCTCTTGGTTGTGTTGATGGCCTTGTTGATCCGTCGATTATGATTTTATTGGTTGTGTAGCTTTGCTTCAGCGTACTTTCGGTCGATGGCTTTGTTATTGTTTTCAATCTAGTACTTTTCTTGGTTAGCTTTTCGTAAATCTTTTGTGAAATGCCATGCGACGTGGCAATTAAATTTCGCATATTCGTTTCTGCATATGTATATTTTTCGCCCCGATATCGTTTTACTTGAAATATGTATTGCACAGCTCTCAAACAGCCCCCAAAGGTGAAGTGGATGGCTTCAGCGGCAATCCTTGCCCGGATGTAAATTCGAGCTGCTATGGCAACATTGTACCGACTGTTGTGGAAAGGTTTCGTAAGAATTTTGATGGGTGTGTTTAAAGGATGTATGAGCTTTACGACGACATAGACATAGCGCAGCGAATAAATATCCAGCGGCTACGTTGGTTGGGTCATGTCGTCCGATTGGATACAAACGCTCCGGCTTTGAAAGTATTCGATGCGGTACCAGCTGGTGGTAGCAGAGGAAGAGGGCGGCCTCCTCTGCGTTGGAAAGATCAGGTGGAGAAGGACTTGGCTTCACTTGGTGTGTCCAACTGGCGCCGGTTAGCACGAGAAAGAAACAACTGGCGCGCTTTGTTAAACTCGGCCAAAATCGCGTAAGCGGTTATAGCGCCAATTAAGAAGAAGAAGTGTTTAAAGGATTGCAAAAAATTCTGAGAGTATATAAAGTTTAATAAAATTATAAATTTTTTATTGTATTAAAT
The DNA here is from genome assembly GCA_037575425.1 of Anastrepha fraterculus. Lineage (NCBI taxonomy): Eukaryota > Metazoa > Arthropoda > Insecta > Diptera > Tephritidae > Anastrepha > Anastrepha fraterculus. The sequence goes on from JAYXIM010007222.1 coordinate 27,574, forward strand.
AAATTCTCAAAATACTATGTCATTCATTCATGAAAACGACGTAACGGCATCGGCTATTAGGAACGCAATAGCTCAGAATTTTCATAAGTGCCAATCATCAAGGTGCACGCCACAAATAGGAGAAGAGCTCGGTCAAATATCCAACAAAGGATGTAAGCGCCAATTATATATTTATATATATAAATATATATCAATAAGTTAATCAATTATATAATCGCCGTTGCCGTTTACAACCTCTTCCTACCTCTCAACCAATTTGTTGAAGCCGTTCCGCCAAAAATTGCAATGGTCTGGTGTCAAAGAAGTCGTTGAGCCAGTTTTTAAGGGGTTACATACGTCCAGCAGCGCCAAAAATGCGCTAAAAGAAAAACTTTATTTAGAAGGGATATCAATAGAAATCTTACACATTGTTTATTAGCACTTAAACTTTATAAAACAAATTTATTTTAATTTTTCTTTACAAAAGTTAGTATATAAAAAATCACGTGACCCAAAGTACAATGCAAAAAAGTTGCCCCGCGGTCTGCATCGTTCCTCCTTGAAATGTTGATGGGAATTTCAAAAATTTAGCAATTAACGGCATTTTAAAAAAGTATTCGCTTTACTTCATAAATATCACACTTTAATTATATTTATAAATTTTTTTAATAACAATATCAAAAATCAAATCTATAGAGAAAACACTTTCGAATATTATAAAAAAACCGCATCAAAAAAAATAAGTTATCATGCAGACCGTGCCGGAAAAAGTAGTTTCGAGAAGAACGAGTTTAAAGTTTGAGGTACAGGAGCGCGCGGACCGCTATCTACCTAGTTAATGGGCTGTAGAAGCTATAATATTAGGAATTTTCGCACGAAAATTTCACAGTACATTTTTAAGATTCTACATATACTTTCGAAATATAGAAAACAAATCGATTTTTTGAAAATTCTGGACGTATGTAACCCCTTAAGGACCCCAGAGGTCTTCAATGGTTTGACAGAAAGCGGAAAATATGGTAATCGATCGGTGCAAGGTTCAGATGCTGAAGGACCTCCCACTTGAGCTCTTGGAGTGCAACTTTGACGACTTGTGCAACATGGGGCCTGGCATTGTCGCGAAGGAGTATGGTCGAATAGCCTCATTCACGCTACACCGCGTGGACAATGTAAAGCTCCTTGTTCAACGTGGTATTCTTTTTGAGCAT